>CM077505.1:6135200-6169462 GCA_039654745.1 Houttuynia cordata
CAGTGTACAATTACAACTCCCTTTTTAATATGGTCGCAGACCGGTGAAGCTTCACCAGCAAGGATTACAACTCTTTTTTTTTTTTTTTTTTTTTTGGGGGGGGGGGGGGGGGGGGTGTTAATGAAATTCGGTTTGTCTTTTTAACCGGTACAGGCTAGGTTAAAAAATTGAGGGTTCAAAAAAGACCCAAAAGTATAGAAAATGTCTAACAAAAAAGGGATGCACGTGAGGGGCAGGTGGTTTATTTTTTTGTAAAAAGTGCCCCTCGATGTGATCTTTCCCGCTCAAAAGGACGCTGCCTTTACCCTGCTGCACGTCATTTCCCCCTTCCCACTGTCTCCCCTCATCACTCACTCCATTTTTCAGGATCATCTCCCATCTCCCTTCGCAGCTGCTTCGAAACCCTCATCTACCTCCGCTGACACTACTCCGGCAATGCCCCTTAGCCGACACCCCTCTCTGTCGACGCCCCTTTATCGGTTCGACGACGCCTTTCTCCACGAACTGTCCTCCCTGCCGGCTTTCCTCTCCGCTGAGAATCATCTTGGCCGATGCCACCTAATCGCCAGATCGACGACGCCCCTTCGCCGGCGACTCCTGCTTCGTCGACGCCCTATTCTGCTCATGCTCTGCTCCGCCGACTCCCCTCTCACCCTCCCCCTCTCCGTGCGCCCTCTTTGCCAGTTGGACAACGCCCCTCTCTGTTGACTCCCTCTCCATCGACGCAAATGGCTCCACAGACTACAAAGGGCAAAGAGAAAAATGCAGGGAAGAAGAAGACTGACGCTGGAAAGGAAGTAAGTGGTTACAGAAAGTGTATTTTTTTCTTCTCATCACCGCTTCATTATGGTGGTTACAATGAATTTATGTTGTTTGATGTTGTTTTTATTTGAATTGTGGATGAGAATCGTGTATAGACTAGTTGTTATAATCGTGTAAAATATGTTGGGTTGTGATTCTGTAGGAATAATAGCTTTAACTGATTTAGTTGTGAAGGTTGATATAAAAGGTTGCGAATTTTAATTCCCTAGGTTGCGATGGTTAAGTAATTATATGAAGTTGAGTGAAATTTAGTTAGTTGCGAAGGTAAATTACATAGGTTGCGTAGGTTATTGCGATGGTTGAGTAATTATATGAAGTTCAGTAAAATTTATTTGGTTGCGAAGGTAAATAACATAGGTTGCGAAAGTTAATTGCATAGGTTGAGAAGGCTGATTGTATAGGGTGTGATGATGTAATGTAAGAATGCTGCTGTAACGATGCTTATCTGATTACAATTTTCTATCCAATTGTAGCTGCTTAAACTTGACTGCAAGTGTAGCATGAAGAAGCTGGCTGAAATTAGCCAGACAATAAAAGGCGAAGCCCATCGATACCTCTCCAATTCTGTATTTGGAGATTTATTGAAGATTCCACACTCACAAGTCTGTCATAGACTAATATGTGAGATTCTAGATAGGAGGGTCAGTGGGTTGACTTTTAATATTGGTGGAAAGAGGTTTCAAGTTAAGCCCATGGATGTTTCTCTAATTCTCGGGCTGCCTCTACACACTACAGTCGAGAAATATGGAGTCTCATCTTCTAGTGCCTTCAAGGATAGAATGTTTAAAGGAGAATAAAAAATCACTTCGACAATGATTTGGGAATTGTTTGATGGAAAGAAGACAAAGGTACAAGACAAGATTAGGTTGGCAATTTTGTACATAATTGCAGTATTCCTCCTACCTGGGCCAGGAGACCTTGTGGAAATGAGGTTCTGGACTATGATGGATGAGGAGGACTTGAGTACATTCTCAAATTATCCTTAGGGCAGAGAAGTGTATGTACAACTATGGAGAGGAGTTGCAAATGTATACGAGGACATGAGGAAAGATATATTCAATTTGTTTGGTTGTTCGGGTATTTTACAGGTATGAATGTCAAGTACCAAACTTGTGACAGTTTTTTGTAATATTATTTTTGTAATCTTTGATGTACTAATTGCATTATTAATTATGTGTTTATGCAGTTTTAGTTTTTTGAGTTGGTGGAAGCAAGGGAGGTTGGATTGGATTGGTTACAGCTGGCAGATGGCTTGCAACCTAGGATTTTGAAGTGGTTGGTGCAAAGGGCACCTGACTACAAGCTCAGCATACGAGCCCTCAAGAAAGGGCATATTGCTGATGGGCTTGAGTTCACTAATGCTGAGTCTGGAATAGAGGTGGTTGGCAAGGGCTTGGATGTGGCAGACGACATTGAAAAGGATCTGGTTGCTGATGATTCCGTGGAGGAGATGGAAGCAGAGAAAAATCCTCCAACTACAGAGAAGAGGCCCAAAGATAGAAAATGTGATGTACACAGTGATGGGAGGGGAGCACTAGAGGTGACTCCAATGGACAACAAAAGAGGCCCAAACAACAGAAAAAAGAAGAGAAGAAGTAGGGGAGGCACATGATGCTCTTCCAGAAGTAGGCAATATAAGAAGGCAGACGATGAGGCGAAGAGGCAAGAGCCAAAGTTGCCAAGGCCTTCCCATGTGGTGGATGCTATGTGCCCCAATGTCCCATTCGTAACAAGGTTTAAGAAATTGGCTAGCAAGTCAACTTCTCAGAATAAGGGGAGGAGGCTGGAATATGATGATGACACTGGTACTCACCTATTCCCTCTCCAGATGCAACAGGTAGAAAGGACACTACCTCTCCAATGGACTCACCTCGTGGCTGGTCTCTCAATCTAAATGAGGAGGCTAACGAGGATAGTAAAGAGCCATCACCAAAAGATGCAGAGAGGCAGGTGGGGATGCCATATGTGGCTAGGTCATTCATTTCCATTGCATCAGATTCCACTGCTTGTAGACAAGTGACAGTCATTGATCTGCAAAGCCTTTTAGTAAGTAAAAAGTTTACCTTCTACATACTTTCTTCCTTTCATGAGGCTTGATGCGTGCAACCACTCATTCATTCATGATGTTATGATACAGGCAGCTTATGCCCACACCACTACAAGTAGGTCACTCCCTCTGACGGTATCTGTGTTGAGAACCACAAATCCTGCTATACAATGTCGATCACCTTTCTTCTATGAGGTTGCACTCCGACGCAACGAGAGGGAAAACCATCCTAGTGAGTTTTACCTAACCCCCCAGGATGAGGCAATTGTTGACACAATTTGGAGGCTCCCAAGAGAATTCTTACACCTCGATGTTGGTATTGCTAATGGGATACCTGTCAAGGTTAGCAACCTCCGTAGCATTAGGTGGCAAGGATACCCTGGCATGGAGGATGAGATGTTAGACGCAGGATAGTTTGACAACTTTGTCGCGGATGTATATGTGGCACTCTTACAAAAGCACTTGAGGGAGCTACATAGTACAGAGTTCCCCACCGTCTTCATATTTGATCCCCACTTCTTGGTGAGTTACCTTAACATTGTATACGAATGCATACTTATGATCATGCTTCTTTATTCCTTACTTTGTACATGCATCCAATCATTTTGCATTGCTGAGCAGAAAGCTTTCGATACATGGATGGTAGGTAGAAAGCCTAAAAGTTTTGATCATGAGGCTTTGTATCAAGATTGGAGCAAGAATGTGCGCGGATCTTGCAAGGGTGCAGATGGTGATCATGCATTCATGTGCAGTAGGTGGCTGGTTCCCGTCCTCAAGAGTAATCACTGGTCCTTGTTGGACTTTAGATTTGGTGAACACACGATGTTCATTTATGATAGCCTTGGCACACGGGGGACATTTGAGCAGGAAAAGACAATATTCCTCACTGCCATGAGGAGGCAGGCAAAGTACGGTGGATTTTATCTGGGTTTGCCATTCGAAGATGGGGATTGGACTAAGTGGAAAACTAAGCATGTAGAATCACAGAAGCAAATGGGGTATGATGACTGCGGGGCACACCTTTGTTACTTTATGTATAGACTTGCCTTTGGACAGTTACCTGAAGCCTTTGATGTGCACCAATTCAGGAAGTGGGTTGTGTAGTACATCCTTAGTTTTGTATCAGTGTATGGGCAAAACTAGGCTGACAGGTTAATTGTATTTGTGAAGTTAATATGTGGTGTTATGAAGCTTTGTGAACATTGTGGTTTGTTATTTGGGGTTCGGACATAGTTTTTGGCTATGACTGATTTATGCGATAGTTTTGATGTGGATGCATATGTGATTATGGCTGCTTGTGGACAAATTTATACGATAGTTTTGACAGGTTAACTGTACTTATGAAATGGGTATGTGGTGTTATGAATGTTTGTCAACATTGTGGTTTATCGTTTTTTGCTATTGCGATTCATTTGCGATTGGATTGCGATGAATTTATTTTGGTTTTGCGATGCATTTTAAGTAGCATCGCAATTTACTAATAAATGGATCACAACTTCAACATTTAGGCACCACAAATGTCACCTAACTATAGAATAAAAGTATCGAAACTTAATTGTCATATATAACACATCCTGTCATCACACCTTAGTAATAAAGATATCGCAACTTGCTCATCTAGGCGTCGCAAATGTGGCCTAACTAAGGAATAAAGGTAGCACAACTTCATTGTCATACGTAACACATTCGAACATATGTACAAGGTGTTGACAAGTTAATACGTGGTTCTCGATCCATCACTATTTAGCTATCTATAACCATGACCACAATGACGTGCAACATGGTTAACATGGATATGAGGCATCACTTCATGTCATCACGCTTTAGTAATAAAGGTATCGCAACTTGCTCATCTAGGCGTCGCAAATGTGGCCTAACTAAGGAATAAAGGTAGTGCAACTTCATTGTTATATATAACACATTCGAACATATGTACAAGGTGTTGACAAGTTAATACGTGGTTCTCGATCCATCACTATTTAGCTATCTATAACCATGACCGCAATGTCGTGCAACATGGTTAACATGGATATGAGGCATCACATTATGTCATCACACTTTAATAATAAAGGTATCGCAACTTGCTCATCTAGGCATCGCAAATGTGGCCTAACTAAGGAATAAAGGTAGCGCAATTTCATTGTCATATGTAACACATTCGAACATATATACAAGGTGTTGACAAGTTAATACGTGGTTCTCGATCCATCACTATTTAGCTAACTATAACCATGACCACAATGTCGTGCAACATGGTTAACATGGATATGAGGCATCACATCATGTCATCACACCTTAGTAATAAAGGTATCGCAACTTGCTCATCTAGGCGTCGTAAATGTGGCCTAACTAAGGAATAAAGGCAGCGCAACTTCATTTGCATATATATATATATATATACATATATATATATATAGAGATAAGTTTACATGAGATCGTTCTCATATAAGGAGCATGAGGTCAATCTTTATTACCGTTAGATTCCGATCGGAAGGTGGATATCAAATCAGTGGGTAGGTGAGTGTGTCACATCAAGGAGTGGGTGAGATCATTATGGGTATTTATAGCCGTCAGATCAAGATCCAATGGCTACGATTCAAAGTGGCCTCATATAAGCAATATGAGAGCGATCTCATATAAACTTTTCCCATATATATATATATATGAGGCAACACATAATGCTACAAACCGTGTCATTACAACTTAGCAATAAAGATATCTCAACTTCAACATTTGGGCCTCGTTAATGTCATGCAACTTAGCAATAACAGTTCGCAACTTGTCCTATGTAACACATTACGACATATCTACAAGATGAAAGTCGTAATAGTATCAAGATTATTACAAACCTTGCAAAGTAGTTTAGTAGTATAAACTAAAACAAAATAACTAAACAGTAACTTATTCTAGAAACAGGTTAGCCTGCAATTGGTGTCATGCATTTCTTCCTGTTGTGCCTAAGCCCACCACATCGGCTGCAATGGAATGGTCTTACAGATTTCTTTTGGAATTCAATGCGCTTCTTCCTTGGCCTGCCCCTTGGCCTCTTGGTTATGGGTGGAAGAAATAGATCCTCTCCTACTGGTGGCTCAGCTCGAACTGACTTGTCTTCATGTGAAACTGGGAAGACAGTGTGGTTGTATACATTCCTATAGCTCTGCGTTATCCAGAAGTCTCCACGACATGAATAAGCTGGTGACGCTCCTGTAGCAGATATGACAGCACATGCATGGTCACAAGGTAGTCCTTTGATTTGCCACCACCGACAAGTACAAGTGAGTAGACTTATGTCTACTGAATAATGTTTGTCAGCCTCAACCACCTCCACCACAGTATCATTAGCAGGCAAAACTAATAATGATCGAAACATTGATAGTGGTATTAACTATTTCATTTACCTCTGGGACGAGATAGGACTCCCACTGCTGACTGGCTGATCTGGCCGCATGCATCTTGGTCATTATCTTCATACGAATGCCATCAAGAAGGGCGAGAATGGGCATGTCCCACTCCACCTTCACCCAGCTGTTAAAGCTTTCGGCAACGTTGTTCAACAAGTGATTGTACCTACAGCCTGGGAAGAGGGCATTGCACCAGTGTTTAGGCTTATTTACTAGAACCTAGTCATATGCTACCTGAGAAGCCTTGCGGAGCTTAACCAATTCAGCCTCATATTCATGCATGTCAGCCGCTTCAGCAACACTGTGAATCATCCTGGCCACTTGGGCTTTGCTTCCTTTGTGCCCCTTTCCTCGTAATCCTCTATCTCGCAAGTTGTACTCCAAGTGCCGCACACAATAAGCCCGAAAACCATCTGGAAATATGCTTGGAACAGCCGCAAGAAGTCCTTTGTCCCTATCGGATATCACAGTGATAATCCTGCTAGGAGCAATGCAATGCCGAACATGTGCTAAGAACCACTGACAGTTATCCTCGGTTTCATTATCCACAACTCCATAGACTAATGGGAAAATATGGTTGCCAGCATCCACTGAAGAAGCCACTAGAAGAGTCCCCTTGGCCTTGCCATAGAGAAAAGTACCATCCACAAAAATAAGTGCCCGACAATGTTCAAACCCTCGGATGGATGCATTCAATGAAATGAAGCAGCGAAGGAACCTCCTGCTTTCGGGATCGACCTAATAGGCAGCTATAGTCCCTAGATTTGTGGCCACGAGCTTGTTCAAATACCATGGAATGTCATTATAAGAATTCTTGTAATCACCATATAGAGCTCCAATAGCTGTTTCCTTTGCACGCCATGCCTTCTGATATGTGATGTTTAAGCCATACTCTACATGCATGTCGTCACCATGTCACTTGCCGAATATGAGGGACTGTCTTTTACCTTACCAATAATCAGCCCTGACAATAAACTATGCGAAGCATGTGGGTGATGTCGCTTCCTTGTTCCTCCAACACATGTATGATTGCCATCATACTTCTTCACCTCAAACAAACCTGTCCCCGCATCCAAACTTGCACTCACATCCAATTTGTAAACTTCACTTGCACACACTGCTATAAGCCGACGCTTTCCATTCTTCACCCACTTGTATGAGAAGTTGTTGGCTATTGAAAGTTGTCTCACTGCTTTCCTCACTTCAAGTTGTACTGCCAAACACTCGAACGTAGTGATGTTCCCTGACTGCTACTACTCCTAACTGGACTGACATGCATCTTGCTTTCAGCTGTATTGTTTGGAGAACTGCTTATAATTGGATGTTCTCCTTCATCACACAACAACACCTTACAAAAGCCACATTGCATAAAGCGATTCCTCAACTCAGTCAATCCATGATCATTTGACACAAATATCAAATCTTCGATATCGGGGTATATGTATGCAAAACATAGTTTCTCTTCTGGAATGTTGAAATCTTCAGCCAACGCTTTAGCAAATGAACTGAAAGAATCACTTGGTTTAAGGGTGTGATGTGGCATATGCCTCCAACTATCGCCACATTGCTATCAGGAGTATGATCAATGTGGCCACCATAGCATGCCAACACCCTCAAACTGACCCCTTTCACCTACAATTCAAGCAAATTAATATTCCAACAGAGTCACAAATACATCGCAACTTAATAATAGAGGTATCACAACTGCATCGCAAATGTCATCTAACTGTATAAACATGCATCGCAACTTCACTGTAATGTATCATATCTGCTAACGTCGCAACTTAACTAATCTACCATCATAAATACAGCCACTAAGCATCTTAACTACAAAAAATGCATCGCAACTAATTAAGATACAACACATGAGCATATCTACTAGGCATTGCAACAAGTATTTAATGCATTGCAAATGTAACATAATTTACTATAAATGCGTCGCAACTTGACTGTAATGCCTAAAAATGCATTGCAGCACAACAACTTGTATTTGAGGCAACATACATATATAAGAGAGCAACTAAAATACGCATTGCATATGACACTAACTCACAAGATACCTATATCCTACCAAACACCACTGCACATAAAAAAACCCAAATTTTCTGTACTTACATCCATGTATTCTGCAAGTGGCAGCTCTCCCTCGACTATGCACTGATTGGGCCTTCCCGCGGACGCCCGCAACCCAGCTACAGTAGCGACCAGTAGGGGAGGGGGAAATGCTAAGGATGAAAGGGGTTGCCAAGAGGGGGAAGAAGGGGAAGAGGGAGGGGCAATGAGGGGAGGCGTAAGAGGGGGAAGAGGGAGCGACAATGAGAGGAGGCGGAATAAGGGGAAGAGAGGGCGGCGATGACGGAGGCGGAAGATGGGGAAGAGAGTGAGGAGAAGTGAAAGACAGAGATGGCGGCGATGAGGGAGACGAAGGCGGAGGCGGCAGATGGGGAAGAGAGTGACGAGAATGGGTGAGGGCATGATGATGCTTTTTGGAGGTAAAGAAGGGCGGGAATGGGTAAGGGCATTATGGGGAAATCATATGCCTCACCCTTCCTCACCCAAACTTATTTACACTTTAGGGTCAGGTCCTAAAGTGTATTTATCCGTAATTGGTAACCCTTCCCCGTAATTCCTCCTTGAATGATTAAGTAGCTTCATCACGTATGAATTTTAACCTCAGTATAGCAAAACTCTAGAAAGTCAATAGAGTTTACCTTTGGCCATATCTATAGAGAAATTCTCTATCCGCATGGTTATCCGCCTCAAATTTTTCAATGAACTTAAGAACATGGTCGTCCTTGCTAGTCCCCATGCCACCACGGCCTCGTACTCCCTCTCTGTCGCCGGTAGGAACCTCACCACTATCAGGCTCACCTTCGGGTGGTCGGCAAGGTGTGCAGCATAGATCAGGGCCTCTCGATCGTCTGCCCCATAGAAGAAGAGACCACAAGATGCTGATGACCACCATGACTCGTATGAATATTAATAGCTCCATTTGGAGGAATATTGAATTTGGTTGAATGTTGGAACTAAACTAAGAGAATGGAAGAGCTGGGCAGATAAGCTTAATTACAAGTAGAACTCAGCCAAAACAGAGCTAATAATATGGAATGGAGGGAGTAGTTCATTTGGAAAACGTAAATAGGGTAGTTTCTACGGGACAAAGGGAGCATTTTTTTGTTGAATCTTTGTTAGAAATAATCAATCATGCTTTTTTTAAGGCACTTGTTAAAAGACCTACCAAACCAAAAATTATTGGGTACCACAGGCAGCCCACATTAACTTTCATAGAAGTTGAAGCACACAAGCTATACATGTACATGTACGCTCCAGCCCACATCAACTTTTATGCGACTTTTATAGAAGTTGAAGCACACACGCTATACATGTACATGCACGCTCCAGCCCACATCAACTTTTATGCGACTTTTATAAGAGTTAACGAAAAATTATTGGGTACCACAGGCAGCCCACATCAACTTTTATATGCGAGTTTTATAGAAGTTGTTGCACAGGGTGAGCCCTTCGAATAAAAGTTGACATTGAACATGAAGCCAAGGGTGACCGGTGAGCCCTTCGACGAACCTCATCTTCAGGTACATGGCCG
Organism: Houttuynia cordata; assembly: GCA_039654745.1. NCBI lineage: Eukaryota > Viridiplantae > Streptophyta > Magnoliopsida > Piperales > Saururaceae > Houttuynia > Houttuynia cordata. Next base: position 6,145,075 of record CM077505.1, read on the forward strand.
TGGTCATGGTGCTGGCCACCTTCCCCACAATGGCGGTACCGGAGATAGAGTAAGCCACCCACATATACTCGTAGTCCCGGAGCTCGAAATAGATCTGTGCCCCAATGACACTGAAGTAGATCGGAAGCATTAACTTATGGATGAATTCCCCATGACACTGATCATGGTCCACGTCGTCTTCCCCTCCCTCGGGAAGTACAACCCGAGGATCAATGTGCAGATCATTTGCTAGAAGCCAAGTTGTCCGCAGATGTTGGCGAAGGTGGTGATAATGGAGATGACAATGAAGGTCTCGGATAACTTGACGGTGTTGCTGTCAGGGTGGTGGCCGTGCGATAAGTGGCGAAATGAACATGAAGTCATTGCGGAGGTGTGTGAGAAATCCTTCCTCATATTTGATGAGAGATACGAGTAAGAGGCAGCCAATGTCGTTGAAGAGGGCAACGAACACAGTAGCGCGACCAATCTCGGTGTTGGCCACCTTGATGAAGAGTAGGGAGTAGTGATGAAGGTCCATGTCGACCGTGAGGAGCTTACTGAGGTAGTAGTAGATAGGAGTGGCAAAAACGACGCTGGTGGCTAGATTGGCACCGAAGATGACCAAGGAGGCGCGCCATATGTTATAGAGGTAGCGAGGGTCTAGCTCCAGGCCAATGAGGAAGGTGAAGCCCAGATTGGCCATGGTCCCAATGTTTTGTATGAGGTAGTCTGAGTTGTAGGGAGAGACTTGCTCTTCCGCCAATCCATAAGCATCCCTGTCTGGTTAGAAGACCAAAAGATACACAATTTTAGAATTTCAACCTCCAAAACTTATTGCCAATCTTGTTAGGCAAATGGAAAGAAGGAAATTGAGTGTATATGTTAAGATTGTGGATATGATGATTGTTTCCCATGTATTGCTATCAATTGATCAGGTCAAATGAAGGTTCCCTTATATGCTTAAGAATAAGTATAGGGGCATGAGACCAAGCAGGTGTATAAGTTCAAATAGGAGTTACCTTCAAATTCAGATGGAAGATTTATCATTTGTGATTAATTCTCATGTATGTTCACCATGCATATAAGTTATAAGGATCATTTGAGCTGTTAAAGAGTTTCATCTAATTTAGTATATATATATATATATATATATATATATATATATATATTAGTGTCAAGAGATTTAGTGATAGAATTATATTAGTGAAGCTAGTGTTAGGGGACTTCATAGTTAATGTTGTTAGTGCTTATGCACCTCAAGTAGGATTAGGAGAAGACCTTAAAAGGCAATTTTGGGAGGAAATGGACTTAGTATTGCAAGGGATACATAATGGGAAAAAGGTTATTATAGGAGGCGACTTAAATGGGCACGTAGGGGCGAAGAATATAGGTTTTGAGAGTGCATGGGTGGTACGGTTTTGGGGAGCGGAATGAAATGGGAGAAACTATTCTTGATTTTGCAATAACAAACGATTTAAGCATAGTAAATACCTATTTCAAGAAGAGGGAAGAGCATCTAGTAACTTTCAAGAGTGGACCGCACAAGAGCCAAATAGATTTTTTCTTAGTTAGAAGCGAAGACAGAACTAAGTGTAAGGATTGTAAGGTTATACCCGGTGATCTTATAGCACTTCAGCATAGATTAGTTGTTTTAGATGTTCTCATAAAGGAGTGGAAGAAGCGAAGTTCGGATAAAGTGGAGCCTAGGATCAAGTGGTGGAACTTGAAAGGTGAGACTTTTATGGAGAGATTAGGGTTTGAAGGGGATTGGAACTTAAATGAGGAGCCAACAATGATGTGGGGAAGCATGGCTAAGTGTATTAAAAAAATGGGAAAAGAAGTACTTGGTGAGGTGAGGAGGAGAGTGGATGTCAAGAAAGAAACTTGGTGGTGGTGTGAGGAAGTCCAAAGAGTCATAAAGGAAAAGAAGAGCTTCTTTAAGGAGTGACAAAGGTGTAAAAATCAAGAGAATTGGGAGAGATATGTTAAGGGAAAGAGAGTGGCTAAAATGATAGTGAGTGAAGCTAAATTTAAGGCGTTTGATAACTTGTATAATAGGCTAGGGATGAAGGAGGGGGAGAGGGATGTTTATAAGTTAGCCAAGTTAAGGGATAGGAGGAGTAGGGACTTAGAATAAATTAGGTGTATTAAAAGTGAAGATCAAAGGGTCTTAGTGAAAGATGAGGAAATTAGGGAAAGATGGCGTGAGTATTTTGAGCGTTTATTGAATGAGAATTATAGTAGTGGGAGAGTTTGAGTCTAGTCTTGTTAAAGAGATGACTTATTTTAAGAGATTCTCCATAGAGGAAGTAGGTGCTGCGTTAAGGAAGATGAAGAAAGGCAAGGCTCTAGGGCCCGATGGAATTCCTATTGAAGTGTGGAAGACACTAGGAGGTGTGGGCTTAACTTGGTTGACTAATTTGTTCAACAAGATTTTGAAGTCTAAGAGGATGCCAAAGGAGTGGAGGAGGAGTACCCTCATACCATTGTATAAAAATAAAGGGGATATCCAAAGTTGTACAAACTATAGAGGTATAAAAGTTATGGGGCATACTATAAAATTATGGGAGAGAGTATTAGAAGGACGTTTGCGAAAAGTTACTAAAGTATCAGAGAATCAATTTAGTTTCATGGCAGAGAGGTCAACAACGGAAGCTATATTTTTACTACGGCAGTTAGTTGAGAAGTACAGGGATGAAAAACAAAACCTCTATATGGCCTTCATAGATTCGGAAAAAGCCTACGATAGAGTGCCGAGAGAGCATATTTGGAGTGTTTTGAAGAAGGGTGTCATAAGAGGTTACATAGATATCATAAAGGATATGTATGAAAGGGTTGTGACTATTAGGGGGGAAACTAAGGAGTTTCCGATTATAGTAGGTCTTCATCAAGGGTCAGCCTTAAGTCTGTATCTTTTCGCTTTAGTTATGGATGAGCTTACTAGTCATTTGTAAGATAATGTACCTTGGTGTATGTTTTTTGCAAATGATGTAGTTTTAATTGATGAGAGTAAAGTAGGTTTAAATGCGAAATTAGAATTGTTGTGGGATGCTCTAGAAACAAAAGGTTTTAAAATAAGTAGGACTAAGACAGAGTGAATGGAATTTAATTTTAAGGAAGGTAGAACTATAGATAGAGCCCTAGTTGAAATAGATGGGCAAGAAGTGCCAAGATGTGATCAATTCCGTTACTTAGGATCTATTATCCATAAAGAAGGGGATATTGATAGTGATGTGGTGCATAGGATAAATGCTGGAGGGCAGCCTCGGGAGTGTTGTGTGATAGGCAGGTTCCGAAAAGACTTAAAGGCAAGTTCTATAGGATGACCATTAGGCCTGCAATACTCTATGGAGCGGAGTGCTGGGCACCAAAGAGGAGTCATATAGATAAGTTGAATGTAGCCGAAATGAGAATGTTAAGATGGATGAGTGGGATAACTAGAAGAGATAGGATTAGAAATGAATATATTCGTGAGAGCCTAGGAGTAACGCTTTTAGGGGAGAAGCTGAGGGAATGTAGGTTGCGTTGGTATGGGCATATGCAAAGAAGACCTTTAGATGCCCCTGTGAGAAGATTAGAAGGGATACATGTAAACGATGCTAAAAGAGGGAGAGAAAGACCTAAGAGAACTTGGATGGAGTTAATAAGAAAGGATTTGACTTTACTATCTCTTACAAAAGAGGTAGCCCAAAACAGGCTGGAATGGAGGAGTAAGATCCGTGTCGCCGACCCCAAATAGTTGGGAAAAGGCGCTACTTAATTATAATTATGATATATATATACATGGTTTTGTAACTACCTATCCTTACAAAATTCAGTACAAGAGCACAATTAAGCTTGATGTTAATTTCTTATCAGGCAAATGGAAGTGTATGAACAAAAATATTATGTGAAAAAACCTGAAAATGCAATACTAGTCTGATCTTATGTTTACATTTACTTCAACATGTCCATCAAATTACTTCGTATTACACTTACCTTAATTTCCTTACTTCTCTATCTACTAAAATCTTCCCATACTATCTTTCAAATTATTTCTGATTGTTGTCATTTACTTCGTTTGAAGAGAAAGGAACAATAGAATCTTCAATAACTGCAACAGTGCAACTCTTTTTTTTCTTTTTATCTGCAACTCCTCTCAACTTCATATTTCAAAAAATGTCGGGCTTTAATTCGCCTTTATATGCTTTAATCTCGTCATCTTCTAAGTGTTAGATGAATTCCCTTTATTGAAAGCAAGATGGGGAATGTAGAAATCTTATTTGTTACTGATAATTAATTCACTCTATATTTTTCTTTTCCCCTTTGTGTTTATACAAGTTAGATTAGATGTAATCATATTACAAGCAACAAGTAATGACACAAATTGAAAACATATTACGTACAATCATTTGGAAGACGCGGGGCTGACCGAGGTGTTGGAAGGGGAAGGTGGCAATGCGGCCGCAGATGAGGTGGACGGCAGACATCAACATCAGATGAATAATGCTCCCCACCTTGATCTCGGCATCGTACAAACTCTTCCTTGCCAGTTGCTGCGTGCGGTGTGGTTGTTACCGGTTACAAAGTTTACAACTTTGCTCTTTCCCTCCTCTCCTCTCCTCTCTCGTGTCCTTTGCTCCAGCGTCCTCTCTTCTACCACCACCACCTCCTCTCCTCGGATGGCCTCTCTATCTATCTCGGCCCTCTCTCAGCCAGCCGTGGAATCTCGCCGATATATCGGTATCAGGCCTAAACCCATACATCGATACCAATTAGTATCATTTTTTTTAAAATTCCAAATATCGCCGATATCGCTCAATATTTTTTTTGAATTAAAAAATTATTTTTAAAAAAAACATTTTTTCAAATTTTTTTTTTTGAAAAAAAAAGCTTTCATGTTTGTTTTCCATCCTAATATGCATATTTTGAAATTTATTCTTTGGTTAAATTAGTATAACTCATTTTAGAAGTTAGATTGTGAAAATATACGGTAAAAACTAGTTTTTGACTACCGATATTTTTTACACAATATCTCCGATATTTCGTCTCTTTGGCTTACCGATATTTTACCGATATCCGATACGACATTCCATGACTATGAATATGAGAAAGGTCTTGCTTTTTGTCCCGAATTCAGGGCATAAGTGGACGAATTTGGGAAATCTTTCGATTTCTGGTTTTTTTTAAGGTAGAGTCAGTCTTTCATCATTTTTTATTTGGATTTCTTGATGTTTTTTCATTACCTAATTTCATTTATAGGTTCTGGTTATGTAATTTAAGCTCAAATTTGGGCATCTTAATGGCACTTGGTTGCTTTTTGCGACAGGTTGGATCAAGGCTGGCACACCTCGCAGAGAAGAGGTCCAAGTTCCAACTTTATCCTCTACATTAATCTATTGTCAAAATCTTTTTTTTTATCATGTGTAATATACCAATTCTTTTCAACTGTGAAAATCTGTGGATTTTTTTAGTAGGAAAATCAGTGGGTTTAATTGTCCTCTTGAGAACAGTTTTCCCCGCATGAAAACAACGTACAATCTGTATTTTTATGAGAATTTTTACCTTTGCAGAATATGTCCTTTACAAGGACAGATAGAAAAATTGGAACTATTTTTTTCTTTGGTCCAGCTTAGTGTTTTTCCAATGAAAATGAAAATACGCAGTGGATAGTTTCCCAGAAGCGTACAGTATTGTGCGAGTGAAACATTGCTGCTTCTTGATCATATATTTTGTCTCCATTTAGATAATTTCCTACTGTTTAAACTTTAAATTGGTGGCATGCTTATTTTATTTGGTCAAATAATCTCAGCATTCATACTACAATTATGTAGTAAATTATTTCTTTAATATTTATATTTGCTAAGGAATAGAATAGGATATGAATATTTGAAAATCCGTCGTTTCGGTGCAATTGGGGTGCGGTTATTATTGATGGATTTAGCGACGGAATTTGTCCGTCGCAATAATAATAATACCCACTGAAAGTGCTTCAGCGACAGAATTTTTCGTCGCTAAAGGCAAGTTTTGACTCGAGTTCACGAGACTCGGCGAGTTGACTCGCCGAGTCAATTGAGTCTTATCCCGAGTCATGCTGATTGGAGTCCGTAGGCGAGTTTGACTCGGTTAGCTACCGAGCCGAGTTGACTCGCCGAGTTTTTGGAGTCAAAATCCGAGTTTTAGAACTATGGTTTAAAGCAGTAATTATTCTTCATTATGGCCATTTCTTAACCTTTTCCTGGTCTTCTTATTTATCTTTGGCAAAATTTGGCCATCATCGTAGTGCACGTAAAGTATTTTAAACATAGCTTGTGCATGTTGCCCATATATGTTTAGACTAAATTGCTTGTATCCATGAGGCCTATAAATTTGCATTGAAGGTTTTTCTTTTCTCTGCCAACTTAAAAAGAGCATGAGATCCTGTCAAGTTCATGTCATCAAATTTGTTGCTTTGAGCATATATTAATACTCTCTCCGTTCCAAAATATTGTGTGCATTTGAGAAAAATCTCATTTTTATTAGACCATGAAGCCCACAAGGAAATCACATGATATCTTCTCCCAAATCTCCCATCCAACTCGTATGCTTGTTCACCAATAAGTTCAAGTCAATCATTCCAACTCTCTTCCAAAGAGGAAGTCACGTGATTTGGTAAAATGTACACAATATTTTTGAACAGTGAATATTTCCAAATATATATAGTATTTTCGAACGGAGGGAGAATTTCTCGATACAACAGCTAAATATCTCATTGCCATTCCATAAACATGCACAATATTATCCAGGATGACAGAGTGAGACCTAAATTCTGTCAAGATTGATGTAAATGTATTTCAGTTGAGCTGTATATTGGCTTGGTGTTTGCAAACATTAGCTATACTATTAGCATTCTGAGTCAATGCCTGGCATTTGGTTTTATTTAATGTGGCAAAAAATATGGTATTTTTTTAGGCTTATAAAACTGGTAATTATTGGATCTTTAGGTCAAATGGATAGAGTGCTCAAAGGACAAAGAGTAGGTGAAATCTACTCTTGAGAGGATGGTGATTCGAATCCACTAAGATCCTCAGAGAAGGTAGGGATTAACGTACAAGTGTTTACAACGAATACTTAGCTAAGAAGAAGCATAATATTTTTTTTTACTACCACCATAGGCAGTGAACCCACTCATGCGCACACACACACAACCCCTATATAAATTCTAAGGTGCCCCTTTTCCTAAGTGCCTGGTCCAGACTTGAACCTGGGCGTCTCCACCAAAGGTGGAGAGAGTTACCATCATGCCACCAGGCATTTGGGGCGAGAAGCATAATATGATTGAGATGACTACTGTTATGGAACATCGGCGGCATTTTATAAAGCTTCAGTATAATATAAACGGAAACCAGTGCCACAAGTTTTATGTTTGCAAATTGATACCAGGTTGGATAGAAATTAATCAGCCTACTGAAGTTCAAATTTGTTATGAGTGTGGAAGAGAGAATGCTTCATGGAAAATAGGAAAATGCAGACTGATTTGCTACAATTTAAAGAAAAAAATGATAATCACGTGCTGAAGCATTGTTGTGTACTTGACTACATGTTAATATTAGCATTCAAATCACGTGATGGGTTTAAGTTATTATTATTGAGCAGCACATGATTAAAACATCAACTTATTGGTGAAGATTTATAGGTACAATCGTGGAATTCCATATCGGCGATATATCGATATCAGGCCCCACCCGATAAAACGAGACGAATAAATATCGGATTTTTATTTTTTTTCAAATATCGGTGATATATCACTATTTTATAATAAAAAATATTATCGAAAAAAAAGGGAAAAAAAGTAACTGTCCCACTTATTTCCCATCCTAATATACATATTTTAAATTCTATGCTTTGTTTAAATTAATAAAACTCATTTTAGAAGCTAGATTATGAAAATATACGATAAAAACTAATTTTTGACCATCGATATTTTTTTACAAATATCTCCGATATTTTGTCTCTTAAGCCGACCGATACGATACCGATATCCGATACGGAATTCCTTGGGTACAATGCTTTTGTTAGGAATAGCTTCTGGAACTAATACATGGCCATACTGTTTTTGCACGTTGATCATGTTCTACCAAAATACAAAAAGGGAAGAGCAGTCAATTTGAAAGCTTTTTATCAAGAGTCTGAGTTGAGCAACTACCTCATTAATTAACCAATCAAATGGGTCATAAAAGATCAAACAACATAAAATGACAGGCAATGAGAAAAATAAACCAAATAGTAATTGATATGTCAAACAATAAAAAGAAAGATCCATGTACGGTCCATAATATTAGTACCAAACATTAAATAATTCGCATCCATGTGACTTGATGCAAGGAATTTACATTACTGTATATATTAACTAAAAGAACAGTTACCCAAAAAAATACAAAAGCCTAGAATATTTTTATACCAAGCTAAAACCCTTTTCACAGCCAACCTGCATTGGCGAAAAGGATAGGGAACTGGCCTGGGGGTATCTTTTAAGTTAATCATTCTATAGGATTAAATAAAGCAAAAAGTGTAGCGGTATTCTACCTCCTCCAACAATGCTGCATTACTATATGATATCTTCCACAGAGCCTATTGGAAACAACCAAGTGTCCTGTTTTAAAGTAACTATATATAGCGTCAACAAAACTACAAAACAGTCTGCAACATAACTAGCTTCATCAGTTTTTGCAAAGAAGTTACAAAACAATCTATAACATAACTACAACTATATGGAGCTTCATTAGTTTTTTCGACGAAAGTTGAGCTGACAAACTGATTCAGGCTTATAATTTCCTCTTCAGAATACCTCCTACCTTAAGTCGCATTTGTTTCTCATTCAGCATTCCTTAAATAATTGATTCTATGGCAGTTGAGGGCAGAACCATCCCAATATTAGTCATTCAGTTATATTAATTTGTCTGTCTTCTTTGATGCTTTGGCTTCCTTAGCATTAGCTCTGAACTTATGTATTTTTTATTGTTGATCTTAATACAAATTACTCCCTCCGTCCGAATGAACTAACTAGGTTAATAATAAATCTGGATAGAAGAAGTACATGTGTCAAGTTAGCACAAGTCAAACAGTGCAGGAATTTAGAATCACATGTAAAAACATTCGTCAAATGGGAAGATGAGTTGCAAATATGTAAACCCCCAAACAGCTCCCATCTGCACGAATCCTAAGATTCACGACTCTACAACCTGCAATATTTGTATATAACATCATCATAAAAATTAGAACATCATTAGAACGTACTTGAATCCATGATAAATGCAAAACTGATGAGGAGAGGTTTCTCTCCGTTTCCCTAATCTTCCTGACGATCTTCTTCTTTAGATGGAATATGTATCGGGTCAATCGATAGGCAAAGAGAGGACCTTCTCCTCTATTTATACTTAAGTAACCACTTCCATCAAGTAGTTGTAACTTCCATATTCTTAACCAATTATAATTAAAATAAGTAGTCTTGTCATTTAATTAATTATCATGTAGGACCACTTAAAAGATAATTAAGGAATTACTTACATTCTATCACTTGGTCCGAATGATAATTCATCATAATAATAACAAGACCATAAGGTGCACACAATTATCCATTCAATTTGGTTATATAAGATTATGATTAAACAAACTATTAATATGAGTCATGGCGGTTCTATGTCTTTAAACGACATGGTCCCATTCATGTACCACAATATTAAATAATTTGTTCTATATAGTGTTTAAAAGAGGAAATCATAAAAGTCTACATAATGTCTCTACAAATTGAGACTAGTCCTGTCACAGATATATATTCATTCACATTGATGCATATCATAATAAGAACAGGAAAATCATGAACATTTTTATGGATATCAAAGTGTAATGAGCATAAACATCATCATAAGTAAAGCACAATCCATCACATTGATAAATGTTTACAATCATGGATTACTTTCAAGACCCACTCTATTGGCATGCTCAATAAAGGTCTTTGGAGGTAATCTTTTTGTTAATGGATCTACAATCATAAGATTAGTACTAATTTGCTCTATGAACACTCTTTGTTTCTATACTTCTTCTTTAACAACAAGAAACTTTAATTCCATGTGCTTTGCTCCTTTAAAGTACTTGTCGTTTTTTGAGAAGATTACTGTTGCGGAGTTATCACAATAAATTGTCCGCGGCCTATCAATAGTGTCGACAATACTAAGTCCTTAAAAAAATTCCGCAACCATAAAGCATGAAGTGTGGCTTCATAGCATGCCACAAATTTAGCCTCCAAAGTGGATGAAGCGATGATAGATTATTTTCCACTTTTCCATGATATGGCTCCTCCAGCAAGCATAAATAAGTAGCCAAATGTGGACTTTTGATCATCGACACATCTAGCAAAATCAGAATCTAAGTAGCAAATAACCTCAAGATTCTCAAACCTCCTATATATGAGCATGTGATCTTTTATTCCTTACAAGTACTTCATCACTTTCTTTATAACTTTCCAATGATCATACCCCGGATCCTTTTGATATCTTCCTAGCATACCAGTAGTAAAACTGATATCTGACCTTGTACAGGTTTGTGCATACATTAAACTTCCAACTGCAGACAAATAAGGAATTCCCTCCATTTTCCGTTCCCATTCATTCTTTGAACATTGCATAAGGCTTAGTTTATTCCCTTTCTGAATGAGAACTGGGCTTGATGAGCACTTGTCCATTCCAAATCTCTCTAAAATCTTTTCTATATAGGTTTTTTAAGACAAACCCAACATTCCATGTGAACGATCCCGAAATATTTCTATTCCAATCACATATTTTGCCTCACCCATATCTTTCATTTCGAAATTTTTAGAGAGAAAGTCCTTGGTTTATACAATAATCCAAGGTCATTGCTTGCAATTAATATATCATCAACACACAAAATCAGAAATATGAACTTACTCCCACTGACCTTTAGATAAACACACCGATCAACGATGTTTTCTTTAAATCCAAAGGAAGTAATGGTATCATTAAATTTAAGGTACCATTGTCGGGAGGGTTGCTTAAGTCCATAAATTGATTTCTTAAGTTTGCAAGCTAAATGCTCTTTCCTTCAGTGGGGAATCCTTCATGTTAGTCCATATAAACTTCTTCATCTAAACTTCCATTCAAAAAAGCGGTTTTCACATCTATTTGGTGGAGCTCTAAATCATAATGAACAACCAACGCTAAAATAATTATGAGTGAGCCTTTTTTGGATACTGGAGTGGTCTTAATCAAATCCTTCTTTTTGAGTAAATCTTTTGACCACAAGTCTAGGTTTATATCATCCTAATCACCCTTTAAGTGGTCTTAGACGATAATTAATTAAATAACAAGACGAATTATCTTAATTCTAATTAGTTAAGAATATAGAAGTTATAACCACTTGATGAAAGTGGTTAAGAATATAAAAGTTATAACCACTTGATGGAAGTGGTTACTTAAGCTTAAATAGAGGAGAAGGTCCTCTCTCCACGAATCGATTGACCAGACGATACACATTCCATCTAAAAAAAGAAAGAGATCGTCAGAAAGATTAGGGCAAAGGAGAGAAACCTCTCCTCATCAGTTTTGCATTCATCATGGATTCACGTACGTTCTAATGACGTTCTAATTTTGATGATGATGTTATATACAAATATTGCTCACAATTGATATCGGAGCCGACGACCTAACTGAGCATCTGGTCCCGGCCGACGGCCCAAGTCTTATACCATGGCGGTGGTAGATCTGCCATCTGCCTTTTCGTTCGTCGCCATGGCTGACTTTGGACACGGGCACGGCACGTTGGTGATCGCCATCATGACAGAAGATAAAAAAAAAAATTGGAACGGGCCTTAAGGGGTTTAACTAGAATGTGTTAGGACACATTAATTGACTCATTTCTATTCACATTCTAGTTAGGTCACTTTGGTGACTAACAAACTGTAATTTAATATAGAAATAAAGTCATGAGAATAATTTTTGCTTGTACATGCCGACAGTAGCCAAAAGGCCTTGACTCCTTTTGCACAAGCATATTGGCCAATTCATTTACATTCTATTTATCTTTCATTGTATTGTAGTTAATTTGAAATGGCCCATACTGAGGTGGTAAGGAATTTAAAATGAACTGTACAAGAAAGAACTCATCCACTGACATATCTGATGACTTAAGTTGTGGTGCAAAATTTGTCATCTCAAGAACGTGTTCATGCATACCACGAGAATCATCATACTACATCGTGGTTAGCTTAGCCATAAGAGTGCCTGCAAGGGACTTATCTGCCACAACTGAGGTCAGAACAGAGTATCATCAATTTTCACTCAAGGACTGTATTTAGGAATCTGCAATCCAAATTCAGAAAAACCTTATCTGAGTACTCAAATCCAGTTCTTCATAACTTGGACGTAACATGACGACTGAAATACTCAAGTCCAAACCAGCAAAATCACAAGCAAAGACATCTCTTCTTCCAATCCTATTTAGATTCACATGTATCCATAGCTGAAGTTGAACAGAATGTCATCAAGTTTCACTCAAGAATTGTATCTAGGAGTTGTTTAATCACCATTTACGGTATCCAAATTCAGTAACTTATCTGGCTACTCAATACAAATCTTCACAACTTCTGTTCAAACATTTGAGAAAGCAGAACAGCAAAATTTGGCCTGAAAAACTGAAGTCCAAACCAGAATAATCACACGCAAACTAAGACACGTCTCTTCTTCCATTCAAACAATTTGGCTTTATTCCATAAAACAGGAAATATGCTCTTAAAACTACATCAGATAATGTTACAAGCGAAGAAACTTGGAAAAGCATTTGCGTGTGTGGATAACAAGGAATGAGGCATCAAAAACACATCCCACGCATTTGATTCCAGTTATCAAACAGAGCTAGCTTAAAATACCGACTAACAGAAAATAACAATGAAAGATTCGTACAAGAATCGACCTCCCGGAGGAGACGAGGCAAGGAGCAAACCCTAGAGTTGGTCGCCGAAGAGGCGGCGGAGGCGGGCGGAGAAGGCGCCAGAGGAATCAAGGGCCGCCTCCCCGAGGAGGCTTTGCTTGACCGCCTCCATCTTCTCGGACAGGACGCGGTGCTCGTCGCGGAGGGCGGAGGTGTCGTCGGCGAGGTCGTTGAAGCGGTACTTCTGCCCCAGCGACCGCATGCTCAGCAGGAGGACTCCCGTCATGAGGAAGAGCTGGATGAAGCTGTCCTTCCTCTTCGCCACGTTCGCCCACAGCCCCGGCGGCGGCGCTCGGCGGGGCGGGGGCTGCTCCGGGGGCGGCGCGGCCATGGAAGTGGCGGTCGTGTGCCAGGAATGAGGAATGGGTCTAGGGTTCAGGAGATGAAGGCCAGTTTTGTTTTTAGGCCCAACCCAGTTTCTTAATATGGGCCATGTTAGACATCCTTACTGGGCCTGGGCCACAGGCAGATCTTTCTTTCAAATTCAAGTGCTACAAGAACAGTTTTTTCAATTGAAATCTCTTCTTTTTTTCTTCTGGCCAACAGCAATTGAAATTAACAAACGATATACACAATTTTTCACTCAGACATATTCCCTACGGTCACTTTTAATGGATACAGTTTTTTCAAATACACTAAAAATTAGTTCTATTTGAGAAAAACTGTATCTATTAAAAGTGACAGAAGGGAGTACATAAAATGTACTAAACCAGTGCTCGTCTAGTTAGAAAAAGGCAGGTCCTCCAATCGATGGCTAACTTTGCTCCATTAAGATCAAACATGCGGGAAGAGGGTGGAGGGATTCTGTTTGTATGGACTAGTCCAATAAACTACAATAATTTTGTAATGTGGACAAGCTTCATTGGACAGAAGGAGCATACAATTTGTCATGCAGAAACATATCTAAATGGTATCCTAGATACATATGAAAGGCACACCAATTAGGAAAGTGATAATGGTACACCGGTGTAGTCACTAGTCATACACCGGATACCGAGTGTTAGTTGGAAAGTAACAAGTGATAGGAGCCGTCGATCTTTAAGTTTTATGGCTCACACCGTGCACTCTAGTTATTTTAGTCATGAACAATGTTAAATTGTACCATAAAAAAAGAAGGGGAATTTATATAAAAAATCATGAAAAAATAAAATTTTACCAAAATGAGGCACTGTAGCAAATATTTACCGAAATGGTGTTCTGACAAGCCACGCAGGCGCCCGCGTGGCGCAGGCGCTTGCGTGGCTTTTTTTTTTAAAATTAACCCAAAAGGCGTTGGTTGAACCGACGCCTTTCGGGTTAAAAAGAAAGGAGGCGTCGGTTCAACCGACGCCTTTTACTACCTTAACGAAATTTGTCCCATTTTAAACAGGCCGTCACTTCAACGATGCATATCTTTCTCATTTTTGATCCATTTTTGCCTATTTTTTTTTCATTTTTCATTATTTTTAGTGCTCTTTCTAGTCATTATGATATCATGAAGATGTTGAGCCATCGCATACTATTTATCGTAGTTTTTGTGGTATTTTTTTCGATAAATGGTATATGATGGCTCAACATCTTTGTGATATCATGATGATCAGAAAGAGCACTAAAAATAAGGAAGAATGAAAAAAAAATGGGCAAAAACGGATTAAAAATGAGAAAGATATACACCATTAAAATTTGTCCCACTAAAATAGCTCAAAACAAGAGGCGTGAGCGAAGCCTTTTACTACCTTAACTAAATTCGTCCCATTTTAAACAGGCCGTCACTTCAACGATGCATATCTTTCTCATTTTTGATCCATTTTTGCCCATTTTTTTTTTCATTCTTCCTTATTTTTAGTGCTCTTTCTGATCATCATAATATCACAAAGATGTTGAGCCATCATATACTATTTATCGAAAAAAATACCACAAAAACTACGATAAATAGTATGCGATGGCTCAACATCTTCATGATATCATAATGACTAGAAAGAGCACTAAAAATAAGGAAGAATGAAAAAAAAATGGATAAAAATGGATCAAAAATGAGAAAGATATGCATCGTTGAAGTGACAGCCTATTTAAAATGGGACGAATTTTGTTAAGGTAGTAAAAGGCGTCGGTTCTTCTTAACCCGAAAGGCGTCTTTTGGGTTAATTTTAAAAAAAAAAAGCCACGCAAGCGCCCGCGCCACGCGGGCGCCTGTGTGGCTTGTCAGAACACCATTTCGGTAAATATTTGCTACAGTGCCACATTTTGGTAAAAAAAAATTTTTTCATAATTTTTTATATAAATTCCCCAAAAAAGAATAATGTTAAACAACATTTGGAAATGCATGCATTTTGAACCTGTGTAGGGCGAGAACAGTTGGATCATGTGGGGCTCACATGATCTGACAACTACCAACATGCTATGGGAATGGTTGGATTATATTTTTATCGTTCATTAGCAACTTAGAACTAAGGCAAGAGTGCTAAAGAAATTTTTCATTAAGAAAATTTATTTAATGCGTTACAAGAATTTTGTTTTACTAGGAAGTCAAACCCTACAGCAGGTCTTGGATCGAAGTGACAAAATGCAGGGGTGTTACCACTATGCATGAGTATGGATAACTAGATGTTTCTTTTTAGAAATAATTATATCTTATCCATAGTTTTTTAAACTGGAACTGGAACCGGACCAGCCGGTCCGACCGCGAAAAACCAGAGCCGGTCTACAAACCAGTTCGGGCAGTCCAGTTTGGGATGGTCCGGTTCATTACCCAGGTTTATTAGAAACTGGCCGGTTCAGCCAGTGAACCGTCGAACCGGAACTGGCCTGGTTTACTGTCAAGCTATTTTTATTTTTTTAAAATTGTATTTTAAATGGGAATTCGAACTCTCCCTCACCTCAACATCTTAACCAAAAGTGTTATGTTTTTATGTAACGGAAGGTTTTTTATATAAAAAAAATATGTGTTAAACCGGGTCAAACAGGTTGAACCGGACCAGCCAAATTTTCGGGTTGAAGGCTAGTCGGTTTTGAAAACCTTGATCTTATCTGAGTGAAAAAAAATTCATCAAAATTAGAATTCATGATAAGTTGGTGGTGGTGTTATTTTTTGGGGACTAGATTTTCTTAATTTAAAACTGATAATGTAAATCGGTGTAGATGAAGGTGTTTTTTAGGGAAAATATTTAAATGAGATCACTTTCATTTGGCTTATATGAGGCCAGCTCAAATCGTAATAGTTGGATCTTGATCTGACGACTACAAGGGTGAGTGATGATCACATTCACCTACCCACTTATTGATACCCCCATCAGATTAAAATCCAACGGCCCAAAAGACTGTATGCATGCCCCTTAAATGAGAAAGATCTCATGTAAACGGGTCTCTTTTATTAAATAGTCACAGTGGGCCTCATAGGTCCATTTTTGTTACTTTCCAACTAACACTCGGTATCCGGTGTATGTGTACACCGGTGTACCATTATCTTTCCTAATTGGTGTGCCTTTCATATGTATCTAGGATACCATTTAGATATGTTTATGCATGACAAATTATATGCTCCTTTTGTCCAATAAAGTTCGTCTACATTGCAACAAAATGGCAGCTGTGTCCATATCTGACATCTGATACGGATTCGCTAGCGACACGGCTGCCTGCGTGTCCGTGCCACGTGCCATTTTTTTATTTTAAGAAAAAGAAAAAAAAAGGACACGGCAGGACACCCATCGGATACGGGAATCAGACAAATGAAAATGCCTAATTCCCAGCCACCGGAAGTCTCTCCCCCTTATCCCGTTCTCCTGTGCCCTAGCTCTCTTGGGTTTGATCCATCCCCCTCCCCCCCACCGGTAGTCTCCCATAGCAAAGTGTGAAGCTTGCCGGCGATTGCTTCCGACTAAAGTGATCAGAGAAGAAGGGAGCATCAAGCGTTGCAGAGCTTAACGGGTAATTCTTCATTTCTACTTTATAAATAGTTGCTTGCCTTTCTGGGTTGTTGGTTCTTTCCTCTCTCTCTTTTCCTTTTCCTTGGTTCCAAATCTTGCAAACTGGTTATTGGGGAAAGACAAGTGGGAAGTGCATGTGGAGTACCTTCTGTGCACTTTGCACGAGCTGCCATGAGCCCCATCCCCGTCTCCTCCCAAAGAGCCGAGACACGTCTGGAAGCATCAACTAGACGATAAAAAGCTCGATTTGTCTACTGGCTTAATTTATTATGTGATTGAATTGTGGTTGCTACTAGGTTGTCCTACTTCCTTTGTTTTAAGCTTGACTTTGGTCTATATATCTTGATTTTGATAGTTTTTCCTGAACTCTGCTGCTATCCTGTTGGTGGGTTTTTGGTTAGTAGAAAGTGTCGAACTTTGTTCTCTTTTTTGTATGTTTTTGTGCTAAATAATGCTTGCCCTTTGATCCCTTTGAATAGATAAAACTTTTTTCAAATACACTAAAAATTTAGTTCATTTGAAAAAATTGTATCGATTAAAAGTCACCAGAGGAGTACCGTTTTTTTTGGAGACTGGAGGAGTACATTGTATAGTATACAATGTTATTACCTTGTGAATTTGTAATGCAATACTGACATCACCAATCGATGCACCCCTGTTACAATTGCAAGCAGTCTGTGCTTCTTGGGCCTTGGTAGGGCTCATTACAGTTCAGACAAGGTCACTACTGAAGAAATGGACTTGTTCTTTATATGCAAGCCTTTGTATCTTTGTACCTTATAACCTCTATTTTACTAAAACTAATATAATTCGTTTATCCTGGTAAGTTGGTTAATCAAGTTTATTTTTTGTTACATAGTTTTTAGTCTGCTTATGCGAGAACACTGGTGTTTTATGACAGTGTGATGACATATAACTTAATCAAGAGAAAATTCTTGAGTTGAAACGGAAATGGAAGATTTGCTGCTAATGGGTGTTGAATACTGGTACAAATAAGACAGAAAGATTGGTAGATAAATGTTGGTGCATAAAAATAGATAATACATTTTCATCTTGGGGCACGTCTTGCTGATTTGTATATATGGGTAGTGTTGTGCCCGGGCTATAGGGCTTTGCGTTATCTGATCCATTTTTTGGACAGAGGGAGTAGTTTATGAGGAGATAATATGAACTTTTTGCTTTGCGGAGACTCCTTGCATAGAATTATGCAAAATTGTGCTCTTGGAATGCTAAGTGTTTGAAATTATTACAGGTCTTTTACATATAAAATAATAGGGGAGACTTTGCCAAAATTGCAGTAGAAATTATGATTCAAACTAATTTTTGAATTGTTAATTTATAGTAATATTTTATAAATAATAAATATTTTTTTATTAGCCGTGTCGTATCCTACTTTTTAGAAAAATGGCGAGTCGCAGTATCCGTATCGTGTCGTATCGTACCGCCGTTTTCGTATCCGTACTTCGTTAAGTTACATGTGGTCACAAAACTGCCACAACTTGCTAATAACCACCCACTTATTTCCTACGTATAGTACAATAATATATATCACACCCTTACATGACTTACTATACTCTATTTATGTCTATCTATATACATGTCGTACACACAAAGCCATCAAAATAGATTGTCAACTTATACTACATGCAAATTGTTGAGATAATTATATAGGATTCTATTACATTACCATAGTCGATTACCAAAAATCATGGATCTACAATCCCGGTTGTTGCAATCTCAGCGCCATCCTCGAGGACATCATCTACGGAGTCGGAGCCGCCGGTTCCGATCCCTTGGCGTCTAGAGATAAGAAGTAAATTAAATTGGCAGCGGTGCCAGAGACAGTCGAGTTGCCATCGGTCGCCCGCCCACCCAGTGGTTCTGGTGGACTCGCAGGAGGCCGGGACTAGGCTCGTGCACAGGGGCGGAGCCAGGAATTTTGATGAGGTGGGGCATAAAATTTCTTTAAGATTTGCAAAATAAATGATAACAATGAAGTATATCAACATATACCATTTTAACTAAGACAAAGTATATATTAAAATATGACTACATACATGTAGTTTTTTAATCAAGACATACTATGAAAATAAAATGTCTATAATATCTTACACATCTACAACGATTTGCCATTTTTTGGAAGTGTTAAATGATAGCTTAATTTTCAAGCTCACTAATACATAATTTTTTCAAATAGGTGTAACTAGACAGTCATTTCAAGCTCATTAAACCCAACTTTTTTAATATGTGTAATTAGACAGTTTAAATATATGTTATTTTTTAAATATCATACAAATAAATTGTGGTAGCAAAGAGAGAATAAGTGCAATCGGTCGATAAATTGTAGTAGCAAAGATGAAGGAGATTTGTGGCAATAGCAAGAAAAATGTAAGGACTAAGAAGTTGTGTTTATAGCCTAGAGACCCTAAATTTTTACTAGTAGTTAGAGTAGAGTCTCTTTATTTTTTGATATATTTTTTTAAAATATTATGGCAAGCCAAGCCAAACTGATATCGCTACTTCCATTTTTGTCTTCTTGTTTATTTAAAATCCAAATTTACCTTACCAAAACATTATCAGAAGTGTAGTTATAAAAGGATTACTTTTGTGGGTGAGAAATTTGGACATGAGGGGGGCAAGTTAATTACATAAATACCTTATAAAAGTAATAACATATAGCATTAATGGGAAGGTCAGCTGGGCAATTGCCCCTGGCTCTGCAAGTGCTCGTGCACACCCTAGACCGGAAGTAGGTTGCCATTTGTCGACTCTCCTTTGCAACACGGAAATAGGAGAGTGGTGGCTTCCTAAAAACCCCAAACCCCACCTGTAGCTCTTTCACTTTTCCATCCCTATCCGGCGCTGGGGAAGGCCGACAATGCATCGGAAGACGGACTCCGAGGCAACCAGCCTCGATGCGGCCTCGTCGCCGGCCCCGTCCCCCCGCCCGCATCAGGCGCATGCACCCTCACCTTTTCCTAATTCATGCAGAGCCCCTCCCAGCAAGACACAGAGAAGATGTCCTTCAACTCCGACAGCCTATCTGGCTCGTCCCACCACCACCACCCCACCCACTCCAGCTCTTCCTACTACCTGTCCCATGACCATCTCTACCGCTGCTCCTCGGCGGCGCACCACTCCCGGGAGCTCACTCAAGCACCACAACCCCTCCAACTGTGGCACCTGGCAGAGGGTGTGGACCCAAGATGCGAACGGCTCTGACGACAGTGACACTAATGGTCTGGCGCAACAGCGGCGGCTCGGTCCTCGGTTCTATGCCGCCTGCTTCGTCGTGTCATTCATTGTCCTCTCCTCCGCCTTCTCGTTCATCCTCTAGGACGACAGCTGCACTTACGAGCCCAAGATCGCCATCAAGGTCCGTCCTTTTTTCCTCCTCCTTCGGCCTGCATTTCTTCTTCCTCCATGGCTCCAGCTACTCGGCAGTTGAACGGACCGAGTTATGAACTCGGACCATTC
Source organism: Houttuynia cordata (assembly GCA_039654745.1). NCBI lineage: Eukaryota > Viridiplantae > Streptophyta > Magnoliopsida > Piperales > Saururaceae > Houttuynia > Houttuynia cordata. The sequence continues at coordinate 6,165,393 of CM077505.1, forward strand.
CATCGTGATTTTAATGTATTAGAAAAGACAAGTCTTTTGAGATATTTACGTATTTACCATCAGCTTTTAAGGGCTTGATGGATGGCAATTATGCGATTAAGTAGACTGAGGTGTCTTAAAATGGGAAAGGTTTGAACTTTATCTGCATTTTGAAAGGTTATAGGTTTGGGAATGTCAAAAGGTTTTCTTTGTCGTTTAGGGATCTGGGACGTTGACTAGTCAAACTATTGATAATGCCCGTCCAAATTTTGGAAGGTTGCGTATGTTTGGGCCCCATGGGCCCAGTCAATCTTTAGCTGAAGGATAAGGGGACATTAATGGGTGTCAATGGCACACTATTCCAGGGCATCAGGGAGTCGTCGATCTGTTGGCTCGACGGTGCATATGTTATATGCGTGTGTTCAGCTGTTTGAGAGCATGTATGCATAGTGTGTGTGTTGTCGATTGCCATGGAATCACGTGATTTGTCTAAATCTTGCGTTTGATAACTCCTTTTTAGTTATGATTTGATTTTTCCCTAAAATCTCACCCCAAAATGACGTGATTCTGATTATAACATGAAAGAGGGTCACCTAAAATGATAGACCCGACCCTGTCATTTGTCAAATAACACGAGATTCTTTCAACGATGTGATATCAAGAATCACACCTCTAAATCCAAATCAAGGTTACCAAACGCACTCTAGGAGAGAGATAAAGAGTTCACTGCTCCATGGTTTATGGGATGAGGAAGCATCTACCTTCTAAAATCATGCAGCAGACACTAACCCTGTAAAGGTGTGAGTTGGCTAAGGGTGTGGCGAACAGCTCATCCTTAGATGAAGGAGAAGTTATTGGGTACAAGCGCCAGCCCACGTTAGTTTTATGGCCACCAATCAGAAGCAGACGCGTGGTCATTTGGACCCACAATCACAGACGGCTAACATGACCGAACGGGTGTTAACTTCTCAAACAGAGTTTTATGTCCTCATGTGATCTCTCCTGCCTCTCCTGCCCCTTTCCCTCTCCCCCCTCTCTCTTCATTTAATGAGATTCAAATTATCCCTTGCCTTTCCCCTCTCCCCCTCTGTCTTCATTTAATGCTAGGCAGCTTCACTCCCTCTCTCTTCATTTAATGCCTTACTACCAGGCAGTTTCAGTTCCTTCTTTTCTCCTCCCCTGAGCTTCCACAACACGACTTTAGTTCTGCCTTACCACAGCATGGCTGCCCGAAGCTCAGGCCCTCAAGTCGATCGCTCACAGACAACGGCGACGGCGAGGCCGAACCGCCCAAGTCTCACGACGATCACAATCGACGGCGATGGCGATCAGTCACTGGTGAGTACCTAAGCCCCTTCCCCTGCTTCTTCTTTTTGTGTCTTCTCTACCATTTTCACCCTGTTTGGGAGTGTTTTATTTCAGGTTTTTGAACTTTTCCCTGAAATCGAAGATGGGGATGGGCTGTATAACCCATTTGGCACTGGGCTTTTAGATTTATGAGAGGGCTCACTTGTCGAGACGTTGGGTTGTCCCCTTCTTCCTCCCTCCTCCTTGCTACTGTTTCTATCAGTTGGTCCTCCACCGAGATAGGACCGCCACCGCTCTCCGGCCGTTGCCGCAGCCTCCGCCGCTGCTCGTCCTCCTGTCTCCGCCTCCATCGCCGTCTCCGCCTCAGCCTCCACCTCTGTCGCCGCCACATCCGCATCATGCAGTGGTAAAGTTGGCTCCTTTCTTTCATTTCGGGGGTTGGTTGATTATATTATAGCATTCTTTGAAAATTTTTGTAGTCTCATATTTTTTTTACAATTCTGTTGATCTGAGTCATGTGATGTGCACCAGAAATTGGGTATGGACGTATCAAGCAAATGCTTAATGACAATAATAACTTCAAGTAAAAGTACTCCAAAACTATAAACATCTGCTTTCTCGGTTAATTTCCCACGGACAAGGTATTCAGGTGCCATATAACCTCTGTAATCAATATTGATGGTTGAGTATTTATAAGAACAATACATATGGAATGTGGAAGAAAAACAAGAAGCATTATTCTTTGCAACAGAAGATTTAAAAAGAAGAGCATGAGTGTAATTTTGCTAGCTATACGACTTGATGAGTAGCTCAATCTACATAACTAGTCTAGTCATCGACTGGAAGAGGAATGAACTGTTTGAGTAAATTAAAAAAGTTACATTTGCCTTATAAATACTGCCGAAAATACTACATTTTTTTCTGTTTATTGATTCTTAGTATGCACTTTAAAATAATATTCGAATCATGAGAATATGAGCTTTCTAACATTGGCTGAGGAATTTCTTGAGTTTTATTCTCTAAAATAATGCTTGTACATGTACAACTGATGCTTAGCTAATGGATATACCAAATTGATGGACCATAAACATAAATTTTGAATCCCATATTCACCAAAGAATTGGGTCTATTTTATATATCCATAATCATTGCGTGATTTTTGTGGAGATTAGTGAGTTATCAGGTGAGAGGTAGTAATTACAGTGTTCCTGCTATTCCCGTACTAATGTGAGTTTGATCTTCCGTGAAAAGTCTGGCTAGTCCAAAATCGGCAATTTTGGGTGTGAAATTCTCATAAGCAAGTTTGATCTTCCTCTCAATGTTGGTGAAAATCATTTGATCTCGTTAGTTTTAAATATTTTTGAAAAGCAGGTATGTATATTGGACTCATTTAAATCAAACGGACATTATGACGGTGTAAAAAATTATGGATGTTATACCTCCTTTGGTTGCACATGTCTCACAAACAAATTCATTTATGGAGATATGGACAATATGTGTCATTTCAGAACTTCCAATGCAGGACAATACGTTCGGACCTTACCCTTTCCTTATATCTCTCTGCCTTGACGTGGACTGACATTGTCTTTTTTTTGCAGCCATGATTGTGGGATTTTTGTGATGAAATACATAGATTACATGTGCTCGAAGCAAAATTTGGGATTTACATAGATATGTATTCTTGTGGTGCTTGTAATTGTTAATTATGTTGTCTAAATATGATGTTTTTTTGTGTACCTCAGGATGACATGCCGTACTTTCGAGAAAAAATTGCTTTAGAGCTTTACAAGGGTGAAGTTGCCCCATAGGTAACGAGAATTAAGCTTAACTTACCAAATTACTTTTTGCCCATGGTCACTAGAATTATCATTGGGTTGGCTATCTGATTTTGTACTACTTCTTTAGAAATGCAGTCTTTGTAATGATGATATTATGGTATTGCACTGTTATAACTCTCTGTATGGCTGAGTTTTTTATTCTTTTTATTTCTTTCTTTAATTTTATTTTAATTGCTCTTTACCCTCTTGTCAGTATATATTATGCACAATCTTTTCAACTACTTCTGCCTTGACAGATTGGAGCAGTGTCTTCTATTATGTTATTTACACCTCTGTTCCCACGATAGTGGTGGGGATTTTGGACAAAGATTTGAGCCACAAAACCCTCCTTCAATTTCTGAAACTTTATGGCGCTAGCCGCAGACAAGAAAACTACAATTTCAATCTTTTTTGGATCACCATGATAGACACTCTATGGCAAAGTCTTGCTCTTTTTTATGTGCCTCTTTTTACTTACCAAAACACAGATATTGACATTTGGAGTATGGGAAGTTTGTGGACTATAGCAGTGGTTGTTTTAGTAAATGTTCTCTTGGCAATGGACATCCACCACTGGGTTTTGACTACACATCTTACTATAGCAGTGGTTGTTTTAGTAAATGTTCTCTTGGCAATGGACATCCACCACTGGGTTTTGATTACACATCTTGCTACTTGAGGGTCTATTATCATTACATACATTTGTATGGTGATATTGGATTCTAAAACCCGTTTTTTCCCAATTATTTGTTAGTATCATTTCTTTCTGTACTCTATCTCCCTCTCTCATCCTTTACTGTCTTAATTAATTGTGTTCTTTTTTCACAAGATAATTTATCATTTGGCCCGGTCAAAGACCTACTGGCTCACAATTTTGCTTATTACGGTCGTGGCCTTACTTCCTCGTTTTCTTTTCAAAATCATACAGCTGATGTTTTGGCTTGCATATATTCAGATAGCTAGAGA